>JALMGD010000011.1:81154152-81160760 GCA_023634205.1 Actinemys pallida
TAGGGTTAGGGTTAGGGTTAGGGTTAGGGTTAGGGTTAGGGTTAGGGTTAGGGTTAGGGTTAGGGTTAGGGTTAGGGTTAGGGTTAGGGTTAGGGTTAGGGTTAGGGTTAGGGTTAGGGTTAGGGTTAGGGTTAGGGTTAGGGTTAGGGTTAGGGTTAGGGTTAGGGTTAGGGTTAGGGTTAGGGTTAGGGTTAGGGTTAGGGTTAGGGTTAGGGTTAGGGTTAGGGTTAGGGTTAGGGTTAGGGTTAGGGTTAGGGTTAGGGTTAGGGTTAGGGTTAGGGTTAGGGTTAGGGTTAGGGTTAGGGTTAGGGTTAGGGTTAGGGTTAGGGTTAGGGTTAGGGTTAGGGTTAGGGTTAGGGTTAGGGTTAGGGTTAGGGTTAGGGTTAGGGTTAGGGTTAGGGTTAGGGTTAGGGTTAGGGTTAGGGTTAGGGTTAGGGTTAGGGTTAGGGTTAGGGTTAGGGTTAGGGTTAGGGTTAGGGTTAGGGTTAGGGTTAGGGTTAGGGTTAGGGTTAGGGTTAGGGTTAGGGTTAGGGTTAGGGTTAGGGTTAGGGTTAGGGTTAGGGTTAGGGTTAGGGTTAGGGTTAGGGTTAGGGTTAGGGTTAGGGTTAGGGTTAGGGTTAGGGTTAGGGTTAGGGTTAGGGTTAGGGTTAGGGTTAGGGTTAGGGTTAGGGTTAGGGTTAGGGTTAGGGTTAGGGTTAGGGTTAGGGTTAGGGTTAGGGTTAGGGTTAGGGTTAGGGTTAGGGTTAGGGTTAGGGTTAGGGTTAGGGTTAGGGTTAGGGTTAGGGTTAGGGTTAGGGTTAGGGTTAGGGTTAGGGTTAGGGTTAGGGTTAGGGTTAGGGTTAGGGTTAGGGTTAGGGTTAGGGTTAGGGTTAGGGTTAGGGTTAGGGTTAGGGTTAGGGTTAGGGTTAGGGTTAGGGTTAGGGTTAGGGTTAGGGTTAGGGTTAGGGTTAGGGTTAGGGTTAGGGTTAGGGTTAGGGTTAGGGTTAGGGTTAGGGTTAGGGTTAGGGTTAGGGTTAGGGTTAGGGTTAGGGTTAGGGTTAGGGTTAGGGTTAGGGTTAGGGTTAGGGTTAGGGTTAGGGTTAGGGTTAGGGTTAGGGTTAGGGTTAGGGTTAGGGTTAGGGTTAGGGTTAGGGTTAGGGTTAGGGTTAGGGTTAGGGTTAGGGTTAGGGTTAGGGTTAGGGTTAGGGTTAGGGTTAGGGTTAGGGTTAGGGTTAGGGTTAGGGTTAGGGTTAGGGTTAGGGTTAGGGTTAGGGTTAGGGTTAGGGTTAGGGTTAGGGTTAGGGTTAGGGTTAGGGTTAGGGTTAGGGTTAGGGTTAGGGTTAGGGTTAGGGTTAGGGTTAGGGTTAGGGTTAGGGTTAGGGTTAGGGTTAGGGTTAGGGTTAGGGTTAGGGTTAGGGTTAGGGTTAGGGTTAGGGTTAGGGTTAGGGTTAGGGTTAGGGTTAGGGTTAGGGTTAGGGTTAGGGTTAGGGTTAGGGTTAGGGTTAGGGTTAGGGTTAGGGTTAGGGTTAGGGTTAGGGTTAGGGTTAGGGTTAGGGTTAGGGTTAGGGTTAGGGTTAGGGTTAGGGTTAGGGTTAGGGTTAGGGTTAGGGTTAGGGTTAGGGTTAGGGTTAGGGTTAGGGTTAGGGTTAGGGTTAGGGTTAGGGTTAGGGTTAGGGTTAGGGTTAGGGTTAGGGTTAGGGTTAGGGTTAGGGTTAGGGTTAGGGTTAGGGTTAGGGTTAGGGTTAGGGTTAGGGTTAGGGTTAGGGTTAGGGTTAGGGTTAGGGTTAGGGTTAGGGTTAGGGTTAGGGTTAGGGTTAGGGTTAGGGTTAGGGTTAGGGTTAGGGTTAGGGTTAGGGTTAGGGTTAGGGTTAGGGTTAGGGTTAGGGTTAGGGTTAGGGTTAGGGTTAGGGTTAGGGTTAGGGTTAGGGTTAGGGTTAGGGTTAGGGTTAGGGTTAGGGTTAGGGTTAGGGTTAGGGTTAGGGTTAGGGTTAGGGTTAGGGTTAGGGTTAGGGTTAGGGTTAGGGTTAGGGTTAGGGTTAGGGTTAGGGTTAGGGTTAGGGTTAGGGTTAGGGTTAGGGTTAGGGTTAGGGTTAGGGTTAGGGTTAGGGTTAGGGTTAGGGTTAGGGTTAGGGTTAGGGTTAGGGTTAGGGTTAGGGTTAGGGTTAGGGTTAGGGTTAGGGTTAGGGTTAGGGTTAGGGTTAGGGTTAGGGTTAGGGTTAGGGTTAGGGTTAGGGTTAGGGTTAGGGTTAGGGTTAGGGTTAGGGTTAGGGTTAGGGTTAGGGTTAGGGTTAGGGTTAGGGTTAGGGTTAGGGTTAGGGTTAGGGTTAGGGTTAGGGTTAGGGTTAGGGTTAGGGTTAGGGTTAGGGTTAGGGTTAGGGTTAGGGTTAGGGTTAGGGTTAGGGTTAGGGTTAGGGTTAGGGTTAGGGTTAGGGTTAGGGTTAGGGTTAGGGTTAGGGTTAGGGTTAGGGTTAGGGTTAGGGTTAGGGTTAGGGTTAGGGTTAGGGTTAGGGTTAGGGTTAGGGTTAGGGTTAGGGTTAGGGTTAGGGTTAGGGTTAGGGTTAGGGTTAGGGTTAGGGTTAGGGTTAGGGTTAGGGTTAGGGTTAGGGTTAGGGTTAGGGTTAGGGTTAGGGTTAGGGTTAGGGTTAGGGTTAGGGTTAGGGTTAGGGTTAGGGTTAGGGTTAGGGTTAGGGTTAGGGTTAGGGTTAGGGTTAGGGTTAGGGTTAGGGTTAGGGTTAGGGTTAGGGTTAGGGTTAGGGTTAGGGTTAGGGTTAGGGTTAGGGTTAGGGTTAGGGTTAGGGTTAGGGTTAGGGTTAGGGTTAGGGTTAGGGTTAGGGTTAGGGTTAGGGTTAGGGTTAGGGTTAGGGTTAGGGTTAGGGTTAGGGTTAGGGTTAGGGTTAGGGTTAGGGTTAGGGTTAGGGTTAGGGTTAGGGTTAGGGTTAGGGTTAGGGTTAGGGTTAGGGTTAGGGTTAGGGTTAGGGTTAGGGTTAGGGTTAGGGTTAGGGTTAGGGTTAGGGTTAGGGTTAGGGTTAGGGTTAGGGTTAGGGTTAGGGTTAGGGTTAGGGTTAGGGTTAGGGTTAGGGTTAGGGTTAGGGTTAGGGTTAGGGTTAGGGTTAGGGTTAGGGTTAGGGTTAGGGTTAGGGTTAGGGTTAGGGTTAGGGTTAGGGTTAGGGTTAGGGTTAGGGTTAGGGTTAGGGTTAGGGTTAGGGTTAGGGTTAGGGTTAGGGTTAGGGTTAGGGTTAGGGTTAGGGTTAGGGTTAGGGTTAGGGTTAGGGTTAGGGTTAGGGTTAGGGTTAGGGTTAGGGTTAGGGTTAGGGTTAGGGTTAGGGTTAGGGTTAGGGTTAGGGTTAGGGTTAGGGTTAGGGTTAGGGTTAGGGTTAGGGTTAGGGTTAGGGTTAGGGTTAGGGTTAGGGTTAGGGTTAGGGTTAGGGTTAGGGTTAGGGTTAGGGTTAGGGTTAGGGTTAGGGTTAGGGTTAGGGTTAGGGTTAGGGTTAGGGTTAGGGTTAGGGTTAGGGTTAGGGTTAGGGTTAGGGTTAGGGTTAGGGTTAGGGTTAGGGTTAGGGTTAGGGTTAGGGTTAGGGTTAGGGTTAGGGTTAGGGTTAGGGTTAGGGTTAGGGTTAGGGTTAGGGTTAGGGTTAGGGTTAGGGTTAGGGTTAGGGTTAGGGTTAGGGTTAGGGTTAGGGTTAGGGTTAGGGTTAGGGTTAGGGTTAGGGTTAGGGTTAGGGTTAGGGTTAGGGTTAGGGTTAGGGTTAGGGTTAGGGTTAGGGTTAGGGTTAGGGTTAGGGTTAGGGTTAGGGTTAGGGTTAGGGTTAGGGTTAGGAGGTTAGGGTTAGGGTTAGGGTTAGGGTTAGGGTTAGGGTTAGGGTTAGGGTTAGGGTTAGGGTTAGGGTTAGGGTTAGGGTTAGGGTTAGGGTTAGGGTTAGGGTTAGGGTTAGGGTTAGGGTTAGGGTTAGGGTTAGGGTTAGGGTTAGGGTTAGGGTTAGGGTTAGGGTTAGGGTTAGGGTTAGGGTTAGGGTTAGGGTTAGGGTTAGGGTTAGGGTTAGGGTTAGGGTTAGGGTTAGGGTTAGGGTTAGGGTTAGGGTTAGGGTTAGGGTTAGGGTTAGGGTTAGGGTTAGGGTTAGGGTTAGGGTTAGGGTTAGGGTTAGGGTTAGGGTTAGGGTTAGGGTTAGGGTTAGGGTTAGGGTTAGGGTTAGGGTTAGGGTTAGGGTTAGGGTTAGGGTTAGGGTTAGGGTTAGGGTTAGGGTTAGGGTTAGGGTTAGGGTTAGGGTTAGGGTTAGGGTTAGGGTTAGGGTTAGGGTTAGGGTTAGGGTTAGGGTTAGGGTTAGGGTTAGGGTTAGGGTTAGGGTTAGGGTTAGGGTTAGGGTTAGGGTTAGGGTTAGGGTTAGGGTTAGGGTTAGGGTTAGGGTTAGGGTTAGGGTTAGGGTTAGGGTTAGGGTTAGGGTTAGGGTTAGGGTTAGGGTTAGGGTTAGGGTTAGGGTTAGGGTTAGGGTTAGGGTTAGGGTTAGGGTTAGGGTTAGGGTTAGGGTTAGGGTTAGGGTTAGGGTTAGGGTTAGGGTTAGGGTTAGGGTTAGGGTTAGGGTTAGGGTTAGGGTTAGGGTTAGGGTTAGGGTTAGGGTTAGGGTTAGGGTTAGGGTTAGGGTTAGGGTTAGGGTTAGGGTTAGGGTTAGGGTTAGGGTTAGGGTTAGGGTTAGGGTTAGGGTTAGGGTTAGGGTTAGGGTTAGGGTTAGGGTTAGGGTTAGGGTTAGGGTTAGGGTTAGGGTTAGGGTTAGGGTTAGGGTTAGGGTTAGGGTTAGGGTTAGGGTTAGGGTTAGGGTTAGGGTTAGGGTTAGGGTTAGGGTTAGGGTTAGGGTTAGGGTTAGGGTTAGGGTTAGGGTTAGGGTTAGGGTTAGGGTTAGGGTTAGGGTTAGGGTTAGGGTTAGGGTTAGGGTTAGGGTTAGGGTTAGGGTTAGGGTTAGGGTTAGGGTTAGGGTTAGGGTTAGGGTTAGGGTTAGGGTTAGGGTTAGGGTTAGGGTTAGGGTTAGGGTTAGGGTTAGGGTTAGGGTTAGGGTTAGGGTTAGGGTTAGGGTTAGGGTTAGGGTTAGGGTTAGGGTTAGGGTTAGGGTTAGGGTTAGGGTTAGGGTTAGGGTTAGGGTTAGGGTTAGGGTTAGGGTTAGGGTTAGGGTTAGGGTTAGGGTTAGGGTTAGGGTTAGGGTTAGGGTTAGGGTTAGGGTTAGGGTTAGGGTTAGGGTTAGGGTTAGGGTTAGGGTTAGGGTTAGGGTTAGGGTTAGGGTTAGGGTTAGGGTTAGGGTTAGGGTTAGGGTTAGGGTTAGGGTTAGGGTTAGGGTTAGGGTTAGGGTTAGGGTTAGGGTTAGGGTTAGGGTTAGGGTTAGGGTTAGGGTTAGGGTTAGGGTTAGGGTTAGGGTTAGGGTTAGGGTTAGGGTTAGGGTTAGGGTTAGGGTTAGGGTTAGGGTTAGGGTTAGGGTTAGGGTTAGGGTTAGGGTTAGGGTTAGGGTTAGGGTTAGGGTTAGGGTTAGGGTTAGGGTTAGGGTTAGGGTTAGGGTTAGGGTTAGGGTTAGGGTTAGGGTTAGGGTTAGGGTTAGGGTTAGGGTTAGGGTTAGGGTTAGGGTTAGGGTTAGGGTTAGGGTTAGGGTTAGGGTTAGGGTTAGGGTTAGGGTTAGGGTTAGGGTTAGGGTTAGGGTTAGGGTTAGGGTTAGGGTTAGGGTTAGGGTTAGGGTTAGGGTTAGGGTTAGGGTTAGGGTTAGGGTTAGGGTTAGGGTTAGGGTTAGGGTTAGGGTTAGGGTTAGGGTTAGGGTTAGGGTTAGGGTTAGGGTTAGGGTTAGGGTTAGGGTTAGGGTTAGGGTTAGGGTTAGGGTTAGGGTTAGGGTTAGGGTTAGGGTTAGGGTTAGGGTTAGGGTTAGGGTTAGGGTTAGGGTTAGGGTTAGGGTTAGGGTTAGGGTTAGGGTTAGGGTTAGGGTTAGGGTTAGGGTTAGGGTTAGGGTTAGGGTTAGGGTTAGGGTTAGGGTTAGGGTTAGGGTTAGGGTTAGGGTTAGGGTTAGGGTTAGGGTTAGGGTTAGGGTTAGGGTTAGGGTTAGGGTTAGGGTTAGGGTTAGGGTTAGGGTTAGGGTTAGGGTTAGGGTTAGGGTTAGGGTTAGGGTTAGGGTTAGGGTTAGGGTTAGGGTTAGGGTTAGGGTTAGGGTTAGGGTTAGGGTTAGGGTTAGGGTTAGGGTTAGGGTTAGGGTTAGGGTTAGGGTTAGGGTTAGGGTTAGGGTTAGGGTTAGGGTTAGGGTTAGGGTTAGGGTTAGGGTTAGGGTTAGGGTTAGGGTTAGGGTTAGGGTTAGGGTTAGGGTTAGGGTTAGGGTTAGGGTTAGGGTTAGGGTTAGGGTTAGGGTTAGGGTTAGGGTTAGGGTTAGGGTTAGGGTTAGGGTTAGGGTTAGGGTTAGGGTTAGGGTTAGGGTTAGGGTTAGGGTTAGGGTTAGGGTTAGGGTTAGGGTTAGGGTTAGGGTAGGGTTAGGGTTAGGGTTAGGGTTAGGGTTAGGGTTAGGGTTAGGGTTAGGGTTAGGGTTAGGGTTAGGGTTAGGGTTAGGGTTAGGGTTAGGGTTAGGGTTAGGGTTAGGGTTAGGGTTAGGGTTAGGGTTAGGGTTAGGGTTAGGGTT